>CM046657.1:220005690-220043190 GCA_025594165.1 Tamias sibiricus | reverse complement strand
GTGGCCGGGGCAGCCCCCACCTGGGCAGTGCACGGCGCGGAGTCCAGGCCTGGAGCTGGGGCCACCGGCTCGGCCTTCGCGTGAAGACGTCGCCTCTGCTCCCGCGCAGGCGCCCTGTGATGGCACCGTGGGGACCCGTGTGCCGCTGGGTGGGTCCTCAGCTCGGAAGGCGTGTGGACTCCCAGCCAGGCCTCACTGGCCTCCCGACCTGGGGCAGGCCGCCTCTGCTCTCTGCCTCAGTTTCCTCGCCAGGAGACTGGCTCTCCCAGAGCGGCTGCCCGCGGGCTCGCCACATGGACTTGACGGGCTGGAACCTCGTGCGGGAGACGGCTGTGTGTGGTGTGCTCTTCAGAAGCACTGGTTCAATTAGGAACACACGCAAGGAAGGAGGCCAGGTCCAGAGGCGAGGCCCGGCCCTGCAGGAGGCCAGAGATCACTTATTTCATGGCTGAGGAATCCGAGACTCAGGGGCCTGAGGGCTGTCCCGGCGCCCAGCTGGTCGGCAGAGACAAGCCGTCTTGGAGCAGATCGTGCGGTGGCAGGGGCGGCCGGCAGCCCCACCTCTCCTGCGCTCTCTCCGGGAAGCAGGAGGGGCAAGGACCCCCACCCAGCCCAGGACCACCGCTGCCTGCCCCGCCTGCCCCTCCCTGGGTGCCCAGCGCCACTCAGAGCCAGGCGACATCTGGGAGGCTTTCCGAAGGGCCTCTGGACTCTGCTCAGGACAGCAGGACGCTCAGGGCAGTGCAAGTGCAGCCCCGCCCAGGCCAGCCGCGCCACGTCGCCCTGACCCACCCAGCTCCGTGGGGCCGCACGCAGAGCCCGGGCTCAGGGCCCAGGGCCCCTGCCCTCTGCCCCCTCTGGGGCTCCCAGTGGCTTGCTCCTGTCACTGGCTGAAGGAGCCCTAATCAAGGAGATAGCTAAGATTGTGGTTAGCCGAGAGCCATAAAGATGTTCAAGTTTCCACCTGATATTCACACATTATTCAAAGAATCTCTGTATGCCCCGTGAACACTGTGTGACGCACCTGTAAGCTCGAGCTGTGAGCACTTGTCCTTGTTAAAGCAAAATGTATATAACCGGGTGCGGTTGGTTAGAGTTGTTGGAAGAAGAAGGTGGATGGTTGGAAGTAGTTGGAGCTGGTTGGAGTGTGGAAGGAGTTTGTTGGAGTTTGTGGTTGGAGTTGGAGAGGTTGCTGAAGCCGGAGAGAGGAGAAGAATAAAAGACCCTTTTTCATTTTCATCCTGCCTCCGAATTTTCTCCCGCAGCGTTGTTGCTCCAAGCGGCAATTGCTTCAGGCAGCAACAACTGGGGCCCTTTGGGGCAGTTTCTCGTGTAGAGAAGTTCAAGCACGCTGATCTGTGGCGAGCACCGCGTGGTCCTGCAGGGTTCTCGAGGGTGGGGACCTTCTCCATCACCCAGTCAGAAGCCCTGGCCACGAGGGGCTGGGGCCCGAGGACCTGCCCTCAAGTTCAACCTTTGTTTATTCACGTGCGTGTGAATAGCCACGGGCGGGCAGGGCTGCTGTCCCCACAGCACGTGGTCAGCGAGGGCGGCTGAGACTTGGCAATCTCTGCATTTGCTAGGGCCCGGGTGTCCCAGCTTCTGGGGACGGAGAGGGTGAAGGCAGGGAGCCAGCTGGTGAAGGGCGTGGGCAGCGTGGGCCGCAGCTCAGGGAGGGCGCTGCCCACCTTGCCACGGCCGTCCCACCCAGCACCACAGGAAAGGCAAGGCAAGGAGAGCGTGTGCGGTCCCTCGCCAGCTGTGTCCCCAAGTCCTCCCACAAACTGTCCCCGAGCCGTTCACAGGGCACCGTCCTCGAGAGCCACAGGTGCCAGCACCATGCCTTGGCAGGACACCGGTGTGCACCCACGCAGGGACCTCTGCCGCACACGAGCCTCGGAAACAGGAGACCTGGACTCCCCGACTCCACGGCTGGGAAGTGTCCAGAGTGGGCACTCGGGGACAGACAGCATGCGAGCGGCTGCTGGGCTGGGCTGGAGGAGGGGCTGGGACCTGGTGGCTAACAGGGGCAGGTGCTGTCTGCATGATGAAACTGGGGACCAGGGGACATGGGATGGAGCCACAGTGTGAGTGTGCTCAGTGCCACTGAGTTGGTCACCTTAAAGCAATGACCTCTGCTACAGGACTCTCACCCCACAGTTTAGAACACAGAGCCAGCTGTGAGGCCGGGTGGCACAGGGGACAGACACCCTGCTGGGTGCTCTGGGACAGGGCCCAGCACTCCATGCCCACCCCCAGGTAGGGAGCTGGGGCTTCTACACACCCGGGGCGTGTCCACCAGGAGCCCAGGGGCGGGCTGACTGGAGGGGACCCTGAAGGGCAGTGGGGACCCAGCTGCTGACAGACCAGCAGACGCCCTGCCCAGGACCCTCCTCCTGGACGCCAGGCCTGCCGCTCACGGCGCGGCAGTCAGACGACGTCAGAATGGCAGCCCCGACCGTGTCCTCGTTCCCAGAGCCGGTAGATGTGCCCCCTAGGCAGCAGAGGGGACTCTGCAGATGTGACATTGGGGCCGACGGGACCCCAAGGGGATGGCCTGTGCCTTAGCCTGTGTGCTGCTGCCGCTGCTGCCCCAGACGGGGGTCACGAGCAATAGGGATCCACTTCTCGCTTTCTGGGAGCCCACGGTCAAGGGCCAGCAGGTCCCGAGCCCCGCAAGGCTCAAGAGGTGGAGGCCAACAGGGGGACTCTGCCTTGAGCCCTGGTCCCTCCCAGAGCTGGCCCCTCCCAAGGGCTTGTCCCTCCCAAGGGCACCTCCTGAGACGAGGGCCTCGGGGACTTAGTGCCACACGGAACTCTGGAGGCCGCGCCCTTGGCCACAGCAGCACCGACAGCAGGAAGGCAGCTCGGCCAGTCAGAGCAGGCGTGAGGCGGGCCGAGCCCAGGGGACGGGGCCTCAGGAGGGCAGAAGCGCGGGCAGCCCCCGCCTCATCAGCCCAGGGAGGCGGCTGACGTCCAACCCATGCCAACGAAGGCGTGTCACAAGGCCTCGCTCGCGGCGTGGTGTCTGGGGACGGCACTGCTGTGCACGTGACGTCCCTGGCTTCCCTCCGCGACTCTTCACGCTCTTGTGTTCTCAGTGGTGTGGGTGAAGGTCCCCAGCACGGGGGTCGCTCTGCGCCCCATGATTCACCTGCTTCACGGCCGTGCGACTCTCTGCCCCGTGGGCCCCCTCGTCCCCGAGGATGCCCGTGGGGCCTCGGTGGGGCCCCTGAGCCCCCTTTCCTACGAGCAGGTTCCTCTGCGCTCGGGGCCCGTCGGCTGGCTCACAGCTGCTCCTGGGTCCCCGCAGGACCGAGGGACACGGGGACTCCCAACACCCACGCCACTGGACACTGGTCAGGTCCTGGTTGGCACGAGAGGGAAGCAGCTCCTCTGCGCCCCACGGTCCTGTGAAGACGTCGGCTGCTGCAGGGAAGCTGGGCCCGCGCCTGTGCCCTGGGGCGGGCGGCACAGGGGGGCACGGGGAGAGAGCCACTGTTCTCAGGGTCCGGAAGGGCTGTGAGGGCTGCGTGCAGCCCCCTGCCTCCGGGAGCAGACTCCTCGGCACCCTCAGACCCGGGGCGTCTTCAGGCCTGAGCCAGGCCACGGTGATGCAGCCACCAACGTCACAGCCGCTGCTCTGGGCCTCCCGCGAGTCGGGTGTGAAGCAGACACTCCCTTCACGAGCACCACCACTAGTCACCACGGGGAGCTACAATGACATCCCGTTTCACAGGTGGGGACCCCGAGGTCGCTCCCCGGGGGGGGGCGGTGCCTGGGGCCTCCTCCCTGGCTCCTGAGGCCTGAAGACCTTCAGGCTCCCCTGGAGGGGCCGCCTTGAGGGAGGACCTGCTCCCTCAGCCCCACGAGAGACCCCAGGGAGGGCACCAGGGATCCCCTCACCCTCTCTCCTCTCCCCCCACCCACCGGGAAACGAGAGGAGGGGGCTCGGCTGCGTCTGCACAGGAGCAGACGCTGAGGCCGAGAGCAGGCTGAGGAGGCCGAGGAGAGGGAGGCCGCAGGGCACACCAGAGACAGGGCCACGCGGGCACTGGGCAGAGCGGGCGGCCCTCAGAGAGCCAGCACAGAGTCACCTCCTGGCCAGCACGTCCACTCCGGGGCTGTGCCATGGCTTGGGCCTCGAGTGCCCCAAGGCCTGCGTGTCCAAGACCCGGCTGCCAGCCTGAGGCGTCACTCCCACGGCCGGGCCCGCGGTTCTTCCGCCACCTCCGGGCTCTCGGGTCTCACCGCAGCAGGTCTGAGTCCTTGGGGGAGGGTCTCAGGACGGTGGAGCCCACCAGGCCTGCTGGCTGTAAGAGCCGACGCTTGGGGACTGTGTGCTGCCCTGCCCCACTGGGCCAGCACCTGAGGAGGGGACGCGGGAAGACCCAGCTCTGCCCAGGGCCAGGGAGCAGGAGCAGGCCAGCCTCCCTCTGTGGGGCGGGCCATCCCTTCCCTGGGCTGCTTTTCTGTCTCCAGTGGCCTGCCAGAGCGCACCCCTCGGTCACTGTGTGGCACTAACCGCGTCCTCTGCCACCACCTGGGGCCTCTCCTGCCCTCTGGACCCGGCTCCCTCCCTTGGCCTCCACCAGGGGCTTGGTAAGGTGGTGAGGACACTAGGTCGTGGCATTGGTTTTTTGGTAGTTTTCCTTACTGGTCCGGAACCGAGGGGACAGTCCCTTCAGGAGAAGGCTGAAGACGGCTCTCCTGGTTTGGGCTTCGGCTCCGGTCAGGGAGTGCGGCTGCTCCTCGGGAGGGAACCTCCCTGCCCTCCTCGCTGAAGGGGCTTCCTCTCCGCGCTCAGCAGGAGCCTACCCTCAGCGTCCAAGCCTGGCTTCTCCACATCGCAGGCGGCCCTGACAGCGCCCTGCCCCGCCACGCAGGTCTGCCTCAGTGGTGGGGAAGCCGTGGCCACTCACTGCCACACCCTTGTCCCTCCTCCACCATGGTGCCCACCCCCGGGACGCAGAGCAGACCTCGTGGTCCACGGCACGTGGCAGGAGCAACAGCGAGGGGCTTCCAACTCTGGGCCAGAAAGTCATCGCAGCGTCCCCTTGCTCCTGTGCACCCTCATTCTGGGACACAGCTGCCGTGACAGGAGCTCATGTGACCTGAGCTCCCCTGGTGGCCACTCAGAGAGGCCAGTGCAGAAGGGAGTGCAGGCCAGCGGCAAGCAGCCCCACTCTTCCTGCCGGTGTCGGACCCGCAGCCTCGAGAGCCCCTGAGCACTGCCAGCGAGGGGCTCTGGTCCCAGCAATAGGAGTGACCAGCGGTGGCGGCTGCCCTGACCCGTTAACATGGTGGGGACGCATCGTGCAGCTCCGGATAGCTGCGCTCCCCTGGGGTGCACAGGTGCCTCCCGCACCCTCTCTGTGCCCCCCGCCCTGGTCCCTCCACTGCCCTCCGCACAATCACTCAGCTCTACCTGCCATCTGCCCCCGCCCTCGGCTCTGATCGGCTTCGAACCCATCGACGAGTTTGTAACTGAATGCTCACATTTTCATTTCTAGAACATCTAATTTGGTCATTTTTTTCCAAAATTTTGCTTATGATTTTGGATATTTCTCTCTTATTTGATTTGATTTTTGCTTATTTAAGCATATTTATTGTATTTGTTGTGTCTGATTTCTCCAATGTCTGGAATCCTCGTGTCCAGCGACTCTGCTATTTGTTTTCTCACTAACTCTTGCCTGCGAGGATTTGTCCCCATGTACGGACTACGATTTGGGGTTGAGGGTTCATTTTGAGCTCTTCCTCATGGGGACCGTGAGGGACCAGCACCTCGTAACCTGCGTCTGCACGTGTCAGCAGTCCTTAACACCCTGACTGCATCCCCAGGCTGGAGGTTTTCAAACACCAAGCTCACGTGAGAAAGAGGCATGGTTCTAGGTCTCAGGGGCAGAGCCAAGGCCAAGGCATTAAAGGACAAAAAAGCAGGTGAGCTTAAGTGACAAAAGTGCACATAAACACACTGCCAACTCCGAGATGTAAAACCTCTGTGCTGGGAACACCATCAAGAAATTACACAAAACGGGAGAAAATCGTCCCAAAGCAGATTTCTGATAAGGGGCTGGTATCCAGAATACAGAGCAAAGCGGAAACCACACCAATAAGAACACAAACCTCACACTCTGAAAGTGGCGAAAGGGTCTGAAAGACACTTCTCCGGAGGAGATCTGCAGTCGGCCAGTGGCACCAGAAAAGCCGCCTCGTGGTCAGCCTCCAGGAGAGGCAGGTACAAGCAGCGATGAGGCGCGCGGCTCACCCAGGCCGGCCACCAGCAGGTCTTTCTAGAGGACAGCACCAGGGTTGTGAGGGCACCGGGAGCCTTGCTCACGGCCACAGGGGACGCAAAGCAAAGCAGCCCCCGAGGAGAGCAGTCGGCAGCCTCCCACGCCCCAGGAACTCCACCCTGGACACAAAAACACACGTGCACACAGAACCTTGCACACACACGTGCACATCGGCCTTCGCTGTCAGAGCCAAAAAGTGGAAGTGACCCAGAAGTCCACCAGCTGGCGGAGCAAAGGACGAGCGTGTGCTAGCCACGGAGGAGCCACAGAGTGGACCAGGGCCCGCTGCAAGGACGAACCTGTGAACTTTGTGTCTGGGAGGAAGTCGGACACAGGGCCTGCGCCACCGCCTGGCCCCACGTGTGTGAGGCGCCAAGTCCCCCGCAGGTTGCCTAGGGCAGGGGACGGGCAGGGGGTGGGAGCGGGCTCTCCTGGGTGTTCTAAAGGGAAAACAGAGTCCCACCTGCAGCCCCGCAGGGGAGGACAGGTGGTCCCTCCCCAGAGGGCGCGTCCCTCCTCCAGAGCCACCTCCGCCGCCCGCTCCCCAGCCCTGCCTCTGGCACCCGCTAGCTGGCACCCGCCCTCCGCAGTGCTTTCAGCAGACAGAGGTGGCTGCACCTCCCGGCTCTGCCACTTGGCCGCCGTGAGACCTCAAAACCGGGAGCCTTCCTCCCAAGACAAGCCGGACAGCCCCGGGAAGCGGCCAGCACCTCGGGCCCCCACGGCCTCCCAAGGCCTCCTTCTCTGGGCCTCCCCTTGGTGCAGGCAGTGTGGGGTCCCAAGGCAGGCGTTCCACCTGTGTCTCCGCCCCACCACCTGACTGTCCACTCTCTTCCTTGTCCTCTTCACGGTGGCCAGTCCAGGCCCCCAGGACTCCCTACTCCCTGCGGGAGCCTCCCTGCCTGAACACAGACCCCGAGGAACCCGCGCCTGCCTGCAGCCGGGGCCTGAGGGTGGAGGCTGTTCGACTGGTCCTTGTCAGCGTGGTGTCCACAGTGGGCCCGGCAGGCCACAGGGCTCAGGGCTGCTTCCCTTGGCTGCTGGACGAGCGGCCTGCAAACCCGGGCCCTGCCCGCCACGGCTGAGCTCTCTCCTCTGACTCCCTGGCCCGAGCCGGCTCTCTGGTTTTGTTTTTAGCTTTCTACTTTTTCACTGTGGTAAAACGCACAGGACATAAGACCTGCCCTTTCCACCAGGGTGAAGTGCGCAGCCCAGGGTTTCAGCCCTCCACAGTTGCGCAATGTCCCCGCGTCCAGTTCCAGAGCGCTTGGCGGTGGCCGTCTGGGTGGCTGCGCTTCAGGACAGGACGGTTCCTCGGAGCTGCCTCGGACCCCCGGGAGCCAGGCAGGACGGCCTCGAGCGTGACGGGTGAGTTTGAAAGATCCGATCTGAGTTTCAGAGATTCGATTCGGGCTCCCGCGAGTCTGTGATGCTAGGAAAAGCTCAAGGTGGCTCGGAGGGGCCAGTCCTCCCTGGCTATCGTCCCCCTGGGCCCCGGTGGCCAAGGCTCTTCCCACGGGCACCCCACACTCTCACGGTCATCTCGGGGCCCTCTGTGGCTGCAGATCCTGTTTCCCTGGGTCACGCGCAACAGTTTGTCCTTGGCTCTGAGGACAGGCTCTGTGTAATGCAAAGTGGCCAGCGCCAGGAAGAGCCGGCCGGGAGCCAGCTTCCCCAGAGAGGGCTGGAGGCCACTCGGACCCCGTGCCCACTGTGCCCGGGCACGTCATGGGCCAGGGCCTGGTTGGGGAGGCTCCGGAGCCCTCGGGGCAGCCCCTGAGGGAGCAGCTCTGCCCCTCTCGAGCTCCCCGGGAGGCCTCTCCTCCCGGCCGCCCTCCGGTGGCGCCTTTGCCAAGCGCTGAGTGGGAACATCTGAGCGGCTCTGGCAGGCTCTCCCGCCGGCATCGCCACGGCCCTGCCTCATCCCCCGGCTGCACCTGGCCACTGTGCTCGGGCTGCTGCTGTCAGCGGCCCTGTGGTGAGAGGCCACAGACGAGGGGAGGCCAGTCCTGCGTCGCCCCGCAGCCCACGTGGACCCAAGGCAGCTCCGAGGAGCAGAGCAGAGTGAGGAGCAGCCCGGGATCGGCAGGGCCCGGCCCTCTCCCCACCACTGCGTTAGAACCGTGGACGGCCACGGCAGGGCAGACCCACCCGTGCTCGGTGCCGGAGGGGTCACCCCAAGGGAGGCACAGGGCAGAGGCCCTGACACTGCCACCATTGCCAGGCAAGGCCCCACAGAGCCTGGGGGCCGTCAAGGGAGGCACAGGGCAGTGTGGGGCTGCGCGGCAGGTGGGCTGTGACCAGGACCTCAGAGTTCCCACCCACTGCTGGCCCTGCTCCTCACCTGGGGCACCAGTGGTCCTGGGGTCGCGTGAGGAGGAAGCGTGGGCAGCTCTGTGCAGACCCAGGAAGGCCCACCCTGCAGGAAGGCTGCCGGCTCCTGTCAGCAGCCTCCCGGCCCCTGCCTCGCCCTCAGCCTCCCCAGCTGTGCCCCTGCCTCCTGGGAGCAGGGGTCGGAGGCCAGGTCCCACTGTTTCAGGCACAGCAGAGGGCACAATGTGTGGAAGGGCCCACCAGCGTGGCACAGCCCCACGGGCACAAGGGAAAGCGGTGTGGAGCAGCTCAGGGGCTGCACTTCCAGAAACAGCAGGCTGGAGTCCGGCTCAGCCTCCAGAGCTGAGCCACAGGGATGGAAGAACAAGGTAAAGGACACCAAGAGGGACCCAGACCAGCCTGTGGCCGCTGGTAACCCTCAGAACAGCCAGCGGGTGGGAAACCCTAGGCGGGCAGCATCCGGGTAAACAGAGGCAGGGGCAGAGCCCTGCACTGTGCAAAACCCCATTCTGTCTCAAAAATGCCGGAGGCCAATGCGAACCGTTGGGGGAACTCGGATGTGGGAGCAGGAGCGGTGGCGCGCTCCCAGTGCTGGGCCCGGTGCGGGGCGGAGGCGAGTGAGGCTTTCTAGAAGACAGACCCAGAGTGCGGGGGCCACGGGCCAGGATGCCTGCGGGGTTCGCTCAAGAAAGGACGGGCAGGAGGAGGGAGGGGCAGCGGGAGGGGAGGGTCCGCATGAGCACCTGGGCCTGGACTACGGGTGCCTGAGGACTCTGAGCAGGGGACTAGTCACAGTCTGCAGGGTGAGGCGGACCTGGGAGGACAGAGGGAGGGGCGCCCCAGGCTCTGGCACCGAGCGAGGTCTCGAGGGCAGAGAGCAGGGGGCAGCCTCAGCTCTGCCAGGGCGGCTCTGCCAGGGCGGCTGTGTGGGCATGTTCCCTCGAGGGGTGCTGGGCTGGGGTGCCGCCACCCTGGCCAGCCACAGGAGGCCACCAGGGGAAGACGCACTGAGGACTTTGTTGACTCTAGGCGGTGGCCATGTGGGTAACTCTTGTACTGCTTATTTATTTTGGTTAAAATGGTGAATGTTTGAAATTTTTCTTAATTAAAAAGTAGGGAGAGGTGAGGAAGAAGTCCAGAGAGAAGAGCAGGAAGGCAGACCCGGGCTGGCACGGGCCCTGGAGAGACAGCCGACCGAGCGAGCACGGCCAGGCCACGGGCTCCGGCTGGGCCAGGGCGCAGGTGCGGGCTTGGAGCCTTCCACAGCGGGCCCACGGCTGGCCTGTGCTGGGCACCCGAGAGGAAGCCCATCAGGACAAGAGGTTTCTGGGGAAGAAAATGAAACATTTTAAGGGAAACCAAGCTCTGCAAGGCACGCGCACTCTTGTTCTAAGGCTTGCGCCAGCTCCGCTTGGAATGCCACAGATGTGGGGGCCTTGGGTCACCCCGCAGCCCTGCAGGGCCTGCAGACCAAAGGCAGGAAGGGGAGCACCGGCTGCGCAGCCACTGCGCCCAGAGGGTCGGGTCAGCCCTGCAGCCATCACACAGACACCAGGAGACCGGAAAGCCCAAGGCCCGGACCAGAGGGAGACCCCTCCGCACCTCGCTGCCCAGTGCAGCGCCTGGGGGCCCAGGTGTGCGTCCTAGCAGGGGCCTAGGCCCCAGGCACAGTGAGACACGCCTGGACCTGGGGAAGCCAGAGGGGAAGGAGGGAGGCTCGACAAGACCCCCAGTGTGTGGCTTCTTTCCTGTCCCGGATACGCCGCAGCTCTGCCTGTGTCTCCAGCAGGAGACGCTCAGAGAGCGCCGAGGGCACAGCGCCCGCCGCGGGTGGGTCTGGTAAAGCGAACCTGGCGCACGGCCTCAGCGGGAAGAGCCCCTCGGCCTGGGCAGTGGTCCTCAGGGGTCCTCTGGCACGCTGCGTCCACCACGTTGGCTGGGAAGATCAAGGGCTACAACCCAAAGTGCCCCCCCGCCACCCCAGCACCCGTGGCCCTCAGGAGCCCCAGGGCCCACCTGATGGAGTCCCAGGAGCTCCAAGTGCTGGAAGTTTCTGGCCAGAGGAAGCTGAAGGCCCTGGGCACCGGAGGCCTAGGTCCAGCCCAGCCTGTCCTGCCCTCTCTGTGGACCCGGGAAGGTCGCTCGTGTCTCTGGGCTTTGGCTTCCCCATTCTTACTGTGACAGAAAGCCAAGGACCTGTCTCTGTGGTGGAGGTGACTTAATACCACCTGTGTGACCAGATGCTGGCCTTTTACACGCCACCTCCCAATTCTCCTGGCTGGTGGGTGGGGGCGGGCACAGGCCACAGAGGCCGCAGGCGTGGGGCACCCCCGTGCCAAGCGCAGTCTGGCCCAGTGGCACAGCGGCACCCTGCTGGCCAGGACTGCACACGGAGCATTTTGTGGAGTGACACGGACACTCCTGAGCTGCACTGGAGACCGGTCACCGAGGCGTGGTCTGGCCACGACTGCCCCCACCCCAGGCCTCCCTGCCCGCCTAACACAGGTCTCTCCCGAGCAACCCGGGCACCGTGTGGAGGAAGCTCACCCAGGCGTCACCAGAGGAGGAGAGAGGTGGCCAAGCCCAGCTGGACTTGAGAGGTGTTTGTCTTGTCACCTCGACCCGTCAGCGTGTGAATTTTGCACAGTTGGATTCAAGGTGACGGCTCCGATTTTATCCTTCTAAATAAAAGCACTGGCTGACGGCCCCGGGGCCTTCCCTCTCCCAGCTCTGCGTCTGGAGGCCCACACGGGGAGGAGGGACACTGTGCCCCTCCTGGGGGACCTAGTCACCAGAGTAGCTTTCTCTAATGACATGGGAGCAGAGCCTGCCGTGGACTGGGGCTGACGTTCACCTAGGTCCAGGAGCACGCGGGGCGCGCTTGCCTTCCCCAGGGAGGAGAAGGCAGAACCAAACCTCCATGATGGTCGCGACGTGAAGAAGAGTCCCCAACGGTGGCAAGCCAGGCGCAGCGCCACTCAGCGGGCCCGGGCACCGGCAGCCGTGAGCCTGTCAGGAGCCCAGCAGGTGAGCCCCTGTTGGTGACACTCTGACGCCCATGGTGACACCCTGAAAGGAACAGAGAGGTTCGTGCCCTTCCACCTAAAAGGGAGACCGCGTGCTCTGAGTGGCTGGCTCTCCAGGAAGCTGCTCTTTGCAGTTAGGGGCAGGGAAAAATTCCAAGGGCCTCGATGTTGGGCAGGAGGGAAGGGATGGTCTGCCAACGCCAACCCGACAGCACCCAGAGACTCGCACCCTGAGGGCCAGAGCCACGACGCCTGGGGCAGCTAACGGGTGCTGGCTGCTGGCGGGTGGCCGGTGGCGGGTGGCGAAGGCGTCCACCGTGAGCACCCCAACAGGACACGCACAGGCACCAGCCAGACAGGCAGCAGCTGGAAGGTGGCCACCGCCTGGTGGGCCATCTGCCTGTGAGCCACACTCTCCCAGAGACCCTGGGCCTGGCACCAGGAGTGGCCCCAGCAACGTGCATGTGGGAGGGGAGGCCCAGGCAGGCCCCGTGGGCCCTGGACACACAGCAGCCTCGCCTTCCTGGACCTTCCCGAGTCTGGCCGTGGCCTTGGTGATGCTCAAGACACCTGCCCAGGCTGGGTATTTGCTTGGGGGTCAGTGGATGGCCCTGTATGAGGCTCAGCCTCCCGCCCCGTCCTCCCTGCATGCCCCTGCAGCTCGGAGGACACTCCTCCCCAAAGCCAGTGCCCCGTGCAGAGGGGGCGAGGGCCCAGGACCCCGCACCCACACTCCTTACCGAGCCCTAAAGAAACAGCCAGCAGACAGCCCAAGCCTGCGGCACTGGTCAGCTGGACAGGAGTCTCGAGTCTCTGCCCTGTGGGAGGTGCCGGGGCCTCAGTTTCCCCGCCTGTAAGGGGGACAGCAACACATCCTACCCCAGGGGCCACTGGGGGGTGAAATGTGGGATCACCCACACTCATGGGCTGGCTCGGGGGTCGCTGAAGGTCAGCTCACAGCCCCGCCAGCTCCCCAAGGTGGGGCCCTGGCTCTGGCCCAGCACCTTTCCTCAAGGCCTCAGTCCCCTGCCCAAGGGGCTATGTTCCCCTGTGGGTCTGGGCTGCGGCAGGACATGGCCTGCCCCACCTGAAGCCCTGGGCTTCGTGTGTGCCTGGTGCCAGATAAGGACCTGTGCCCACAGCCTGGGCAGGCGGCAGGAGGCTGGACCCTGCAGCTGGAGAGGGAGAGCTCCCCAGCGCCCCGGGCTCCCACGGGTACCCCCCCTCAGCACCAGCCAGGCGGCAGCGTGAAGGCCCGAGCAGAGCCCCCAGCACCATGTCTTCCTGGGACAGGAGGGGACAGCAGCCCAGGCCATCGGTGGGACTGTGCCCTGGCGCAGCTTCTAGCCCCTCACGTGCCCCAGGAGGGCAGCTCCCTCCCTCTCCCCAGGGCCGGCCTCCCCACCCCGCCATAGGTCAGGCTGGGATTTTGTGACCAAGGTCCCAGTCCTGGGACGAGAGGAGCAGCCTAGCAGGGCTGCGGCAGCCCCCGCCCCCTCCCCACTTATTCATGGCTCCCAGCTGAGCTGTCACTGGTGGCCAGGCGCCAGCGCCTCCAGGCTCCATGACTTCATCCTGGCCCAGGAGGTGGCTGAGTGGAAACAGACGGAGGCCTCGGTCCGGGCCAGGGCGCCCCAGGAGGCACCTCACAAACAGCCAGCGGCCAAGACCGTCCCTCTCCTCGGAGCCGTGACTGTCAGCTCTGCCCCCACCAGCTCCGGCCTCAGGTGGGCACAGCACCTGTGCTCTCTACTGGGGCTCCGGGAGCCTGCAGGGCACTTGGGAATCCCAAAGAAGGCCACCAGGCAGTCCCCCGGGCCTTGGTGGCCCCTTGGGAAGCAGAGCACCCTGGGGACACAGAGGGGCTGTGCAGGAAGCTGCCCTCAGGGCAGGGCTAAGGGAGAGCCAGGTGCAGAGGGCCATGCAGAAGACCCCTGCCCCCGGGGCTCGCCAGGTGAGGCGTGCAGACAGGCACTCAGAGCAGGCGAGCAGGAAGCAGGAGGGACAGGGCTGTCACTTGAGCACGCAGGGCTTCCCTCCAGGTGATGGAGCTGCTGTGATCTGACTCCCAAGCTCGCAGCTCCATGAACCTGTCACGCTGCGCCTAACGCCGGGGGTCTCGTGGGTGGCTCAGGTGACCTTGCACGTGAACGTGCACTTGGACTCTACATGGATGGATTGCGGGGCCCGGGAGGCTCGTCTCAACAGAGCTCCTTCTGAAACACCAGCTGGGGACAGGCAGGAGGTGGGCGCAGTGGGTGGCCACTGGCGAGCCCGCTCTGGGGGCCTCCCGTTGTGCAGATGATCCGCGAGGGGTAGGCTCAGGATCCGTCCCAGGCTGGCTTCGCAGGGGCTCCTGCTGTCCGTGGAGACTTGGAGGCAGGGGCTGGCCCTCCTCTCCAGCATTGTCACTGTGCTTCTGACACCAGCAAAGGGAGGGCCACCGAGAGCTTTCCTGGGCCTCCTTTATTCCTGATGGGAACTCGGACTGGTGTCGTGATTGTCCCACTCACGAGTGAGGGAGCCAAGACCCAGAGGGACTCAGCACCTGCCCAAGGACTCACAGCTGCCCGCAGCAGAGGGGGCTCCCCGCTGCCCGTGGAGGCGGCCAGAGCACCACCGTCAGAGAGTCAGAGCCTGGCCCTCAGGCAGGTGTGAAACGGGCATGGGTCACACAGGCATTAGCTCAGCAGCGGGAGCTAGCAGGCTCGTCGCCCTTCACAGGCCCGTTGGAGGCCCGGGGTGGCAAGCTGAGGTCCGTCTGCTGGCTCGAAGTCTCGCCGGCACCTCCTGCGAGGTGGGCCACGCTCAAGATGTGGGCCTGCACCCCAACAGTGCTTCACGAAGTGCGACCCCTTCCTTCAAGCGGCGCACAGAGCTGCTCGCTGGGGAAGTGAATGCCCCTGTGCGGCGAGTTCAGCAGCCCCAGAGGGGCTCGGAGAGGGCCCCGCCGTCAACACTTTCCACATTTAAACAGCTCTCCTCAACAGGTGCTGGGTCCAGTCCGGAACCACGCCCCACCCCGCCTCCAACCTCCTCCTGTTTAGAAGCTGGAGGCTGGGCCTCTGTCTTGGCCTCCGTCTTGGCCTCCCTTCCCTCTCACCACAGAAGCACCCAGAGGGGCTTAGCACATTCCTTCACCCCCAGGGTGCACTGGGCACCTACTAAGTGCAGGCCCTGTGCTGGAGCTGGGGCCGGCAGGCTCTGGTGCAGGGGGGAGACGGCCAGCAGGGGGAGACGGTCAGCAGGTGGACGGGCGCACAGGCGAGGGGTGCTCCGAGCCCAGAGGGAGGTGGTGACGATGGGAGCGGGCAGGGAGGGGCTGTGAGGCAGAGCGGTCGGAGTGGCCAGGGCCTCCCCAGGAGCTGCCATCTAGCAAGGACTTGAATGGTGAACCGTGCGAGGCTCCCGGGCGGCCCTTCCCCACTGCAGGAGGGGACCGAGTGGGGTGAGCGGGGCAGAAGGAATGGAAGAAGGTCGTGTGCACAGAGCTGGGGAGCCAGAGGGGTCAGGGGGACCCGGGAAGAAACTGTTTGAGGAGGACATGATGGTGTGCAGAGACGCAGGGGACACTCAGGTAAGCCAGTCGCCAGAACATCCCGCAGAGTTGCCCAACGCTGTCTAAAACCAGTGCACAAAATAGTTCCGTATCTACATAACAGCAACCGGCATTTACAAACAAAATAAGAAAAACTGTGCTATTTACAATGCCATCCAAAATATGGAATGGGGCTGGGGTCATGGCTCAGCTGTTAGAATGCTTGCCTCACATGCACAAGACCTTGGGTTCAGCAGCATCCAAAAAGAAAGAAAATATGAAATGTCTAGAAATAGAGCAACACAAATACCTGTGAAGGAAATGGTGTCTATTTGGAAGCACAATGAGACTTTGAGCCATATCACTGATTATGTCACTAAGTGCTAGGAGGTATTAGTGGGTGGGAATGCTTAATATTACAAATATGTGAACCAGCCCAGGCTGGTCCACAGAGCCAAAAACACTTTGCTTCAACGTCCTCAGAGCGTTGTCATCTGTGGAATTGACAACGTGCTGGTGAGGTGATCCATGATTTCGAGGACCACTGACGGCCAAGCGGTTCTTGAAGAAGAGGGTTAGAAGGCCACCCTCCCAAACGCCGAGCTGTTTTAAAGAAGCTGCCGTGGGGTGACGGTGTGGAGCCGGAACAGGAACAGGTAAAACTCCAGGACAGCAGAAGAGAGCCTCAGAGAGACACCCAGATGTGTGGAGGCTGGGCGCTCACACCACGCGGGCTCAGCAGGGAAAATGCGTGTTGGTAAGTGACTCTGTGACGACGGAATGCCACATGGATGGGGAAAGAGACTGGCACCCGCCCGACACCCCATGCAAGTCAATTCCAAGCGGGAGAAAGACCTAGATGTGGAAAAGGAAATACCACCAACCCGCCTGCTAGTCTCAGAAGCACTTCTTCAAATGAAACCAAGACCACCAGCCATGAAAAGCCCCGCCGTCTCTGCCCACCAGAAGACACCATGAAGAGGCAGAGACAGGCCAGGGAGGGCGGGAGAGTGCAGCGACTAGCTCAGGTGCAAACCCTAGCTGCACAAAGAAGCCCCGGGAATCCACACGTTCAAAGAGCAAGAACACAAATACAAAAATGGGCGAGAAATTGAACAGGCACCTTCTACTTTCGGTGGCCAATGAGCACGTGCAGGAGAGCCATGCCACTGTGACAGCTGCGGCAACACACGTCAAAGCCACAGTGTTCCCTCGCACAGCCTCCAGATGGGCAAAAAATAAATAAACTGTAAATACCAATTATCAGAGTCTTTCCAGAGCCTGGGGATCGCCCATCAAAAGCTGGTGTGAGTGTAAGTTTACAAAACCCCCTGGGAAACCATCTGGGCCATCCTCGCATCCGGGGGTGGGTCCCGCCAGCCCCTTGAGTGCTGAGAGGTGGGAACACTCAGAGCCACTCACAGATGACAGGGCCGGGGAGGCTCTGGGGGCGGGATAGGGCTGCTTGTTAAGGGAGGGGACGGCGCTGGGGCAGGCGACATGGCTTTTCTGGACCTGACAGGCAGTTAGCATTTTTTACTTTACAATTAGAAGCTCCTGGATTTACAATGGGGTCAGGCCCAGATAACCCCGTGGAACAGTGACAATGTCCCCACAAAAAAATATGCACTTGCTGCCACTGCCCAGCACCCAGAGAGGACCACACCACAGACCACTCGCCCAGGAACAGAAGATCAAAATTCCAACTTGGCAAGTCCAGGGGGGGCGTCTGTGGCTGCCAGCCCACTGCACCCTTGGAGATCATGTGGCGGATCGCCGGGAGTTGGGGACCATCTCTTTTAAAACGGTCCATACAGTCATATAAGTCATGAAGTGCATCACAAGTCACACGCGTGTGCCCTATCCCTGTCTTTCCGGAGAGGCCCAGTGGAGGGACTGTGCAGCGGCTCCCCCAGATCTGCCAGCTGAGCAGCAGAGGGGCAGCAGAGGAGGGAGGGGCTGTCTCTGCGGCCTGGCCCTCAGGGCTGCAGCAGCCGCTGCTGACTGACACAGGGAGTGAGCGAGAGCGTGGAGGAAGGCCACCGCCCGCCAAGTGAGGGCCAGGGAGGCGTCTCCAGTCCCAGGCCTGGGAACCGGCTGCTTGGAGACTCCCCCCACAGGTGGGGACAAGGAGAAGCCCCGGGGTCACGTGGCCGGGAGGGACCGCGCTCCTCGGGACTGTTGTTGGGGTGTCTGTTGGACGTGGAGGTGTCGACCCCTCAGGCTCATGGTCTGGAGTTCAGGGAGACCTCGATCTGGGTGTCGGGGGTCAGCCAGGGTCCCAGCAGGAGACAGAACCCCCAGGGTTCCCAGCAGGAACTGCCCACAGAGGAAACGCTGGGCTGGGATCAGTGAGAGCAGTGGGGCCCCCCCGGGCCATGGCGGGACCCCCGCTGACTCCATCCCCCCTGCAGGTGCTGGGCAAGGGCAGGGCAGGGCGGGGCGGGGCTGCTGCGGAGTCTCCTGGCCTCACTGGTGCTGCTTCCTGTTCAGACGGGTGGCGCTCAGCCACAGTCAGGCCTGGCGGGTGCTCAAGGGCCACAGAGGCAGGAGCCAGGTGGGGACATGCATGTGCCCAAAGGCCGGCTCTGGAGCTGGAGGAACTGGAGACCAGAGCCTGGCCTGCCGCCCCTCCCTGGGAACCCAGGGCTCCCTTCCCTGGTCCTCGCTCCCCTGTTCAGAGAAGGGAGGACGACATCCTGCCCCGCTGCTGTCTGGAGGCAGCCAAGTCCAGCAAGGCGTCTGCTGACCGGTGGGACAGTAGAGGGTCTCCCACCAGGGACCCCTGGCAGCCCTGCCGTACTGTATGGGACAGTGGGGTCGGGGTTTGAAGCTTCAGCCTCTGCTCCTAACACGAGGAGCGAGACCGCGCAGTCCCTGTGGGGCAGGGAGACAGAGAAGCCGCGGCCTGCACGCAGGCGGGACCCTCGCGGCCCTGGTGGGCGTGGGAGGGAGCCAGGGCACTGGCCGGCAGGGGGCAGCCCAGCTTCACGCTGCTGGGTTGGTGGGCGCCTCCCCACTCGCTCACAGTAAGGGGAAACAGGCAGGGAAGGCCCCTGTTGAACTGCCAGGCAGATCTGAGAGGCCGTGGCGGTGAGTCTGGGCGTGGAAAGGACCTCGGGGGAGGCTGGCCTCCGTGCTACGGGTGGGGCTTCGAGGTCCTCGGGGCCTAGGACAGGGACTCTGGTGCCCTTGTCTGGCTGACAGTCACTGCCCCCAGTCCTGCTCAGGAGGAGACGCCTGCCGGGGCTGGAGCAGAAGGTCCTGGAGGTGCGGCGGCCTGCTAGGAAGGAACGTGACGGGCACTGGCCGTGGCCCCCAGTGGACGGTGCGGCCAGGGGCACAGCACTGGGCTGGACTCAGACCAGGCTCTGCTGCCTGCCCCCGAGAGCCTGGCTCCCACCCAGGCCCTTGCAGCAGGGGGACAGTGAATGCCCTCCAGCCACGCAGCCCCAGCGGGGTGACAGCAGCTCTGAAAGGCACTGTCCTGGGAAACCCGGCCCTGGGCTGATGAGGTGCTGGGCCGCCCTAACGCCAGCTGGACAAGGAGGCGCCAGGGCCACGCCCTGCCCCCACTGCACTGACCCCGTGGCCTGCGCTGGCCTTTCCCAGGAGGTCACGGGCAGGAATGCGGCTGCGAGCCCATCCCCCTCGCTGCCCTCCCGCCCGTTCCGTAACAGCACAGGGATGTCCCCAAGGCTCCGCAGCAGCTGGGCCCTGTTCTGCTCGACTCTCAGCTCTCAGCTCACGATGAGTCAGCCCGGACGGGCCTCCCACAGGCCAGCTGGCCAGCGAGGGCTGCAGATGCCACGTCCCCACCTCCAGCCTGCCCCAGCCCACGCTGCTGCTCTCAAGAGCCCACACCCAAGATGGCCTCACAGCAGCCAGGGAGGTGGCAGAGCCACGTGGCTGTACCTAGAAGGGGCATCGCCCAGGGGACTGGTCGCAGTCACCCCCCCCGTGGACCCGCGGGCCGCAGCTGGCCTCCAGGAGCCACTCCTGCAGAGTGGACAGAAGCTCAGCGCCAGCGCGTGGCAGGCCCGAGCAGCGGGACCCTCTGTGCCCCACAGCCCCAGGCCCACCCCGCCCCTGCCCAGGCGGGGCCTGAGCTGCTCCCGGCAGGAGGAAGGAGGCGGAGCAGAAGTTAAGTCAGGCCAGAGAGCGGGCGAGGAGGCCTGCCCAGCACTCGGGCAGCTGGAGGGACAGGCACCGAGCCGGGGCCAGGTGGCCTTCCTGGTAGGCAGGTAGATGGAGAGCAGGGCACGGGCCAGACGCCCCTGGTGTGCCCAAGCTATGCGTTGGCCTTCAGACCCCTGCTTGGTCTCGCCTCCCTGAGCCTTCAGCCCCTCCCCCGGGCCCTCCAGGGCCCTGCCCACAAGGACAGTTCTGCAAGGAAAAGCTGGAGAGGGCAGTGGTGGGGGCACTGGGCGGCTCCTGAGGTCCTCAGGACGAGTGAGGTGGTCCCGAGGCTGGAGACGGAAGAGCACCCTCTCTGCACAGAGCCAGCCTCCCGCCAGGGCGCAGCCAGGAGGGAGGCTGCGGCGGCTCCCAGCCCGGCAGCCCCGCCCTCCGCCGGCCGGCCCCTCCCGTGGTCCCCCACTGCCCCGACTCTGGAGTGCCCAGCACCGTGGCTGGGGACAGAGGGTTGACTGCGAAGCTGGAGGAGGGGAGGTTTGGCTGAGGGCAGACTAGACTCCTGATGCCCCCGCAAGCCTCCCTCACACCCCGAGGGCCCCACGGCTGGGGAGAGGGTCAGCGGGAGGGAGGCACAGGCGTCCATGTGGGACCCATTGGAATGGCCGTCTTGAATCTGTTTCATTCAGGTTCCAAATATAAATTTATCTACTTAACATTAAAAAAAAAAAAAAAAAACAGCAAAAGATTCTTCCTGCAAGTGAAGATTTTCCCCGAGGACAGGAAGCTCCGGAGTTAGAGTCTCCGGCCAGCCTCGCCCCTGTGGTCCAGCGCTCTCCCCGTGGCTCGGGGGTTGCGCTCCAACTGGGCACCTTTGCATGCCATGGTTCTGAGAGCTGCAGCCTGGGTGCTTGGGCACCCTCTTTGCCAAGGAGTTAATTACAAAGCACCAAGTGATTAAAGTGCACCGGATTTAGAGGCGCATTGTCAACAATGTTTAGGACCATCACAGGACACTGAGAATTACAAGGAAGTTCTGCAGCGGTCACGAAAAGAAAGCACCCGCAAGGACACCTTTTCTCTTTGCTGATGTCACGAAGGAGTTTTGTGTGTGCCGTACCCGTCCTCAATGCTGGGTTTCTTGATTTATTCAGAACACTGTGTTTTCTTGCCACGGTGTCAAGATCCTCTCAGATTTGTCTTCCTCTTATCACCACCAAATCAACAGAATTTAGCTGGGCATGGTGGCATGCCTGTAATCCCAGCACTTGGGAGGCTGAGACAGGAGGATCGTAACTACCAGGTCAGCCTCAACGACTAAACAAGACCCTGTCTCAAAGTTAAAAGTATAAAGGGCCAGGGATGGAGCTCAGTCCCCAGTGCCACACCAAAAACAGTTTCAGCGCTGACATTTCGTACTGAGTCTGCAGCGGTCATGGCCACACAGCAGATGCCTCACGTGTGATGCAGAGAGCTCCCCCCCCTTACCCAGCGCCCACCAGCTGCAGGACCAGCGTCAGAACGAGGCCGGCACCAATGGCTTGACTCCCGCTGGACAGCTGATGTGCCTGTCGCTCACGAGTGCCTCTTGGGGTCTGGATGTGCACCCATGACCCGCCGCTGGGAGGTCAGGCAAGCAGCAAGCGGCCTTGGGGGAGGAGCACTGAGCCCCAACAGCAGCTCGGGCTGCGCAGAGGAGCACTGAGCCCCAACAGCAGCTCGGGCTGCGCAAAGCCCCACGTCGGTGACCTTGAGAGCGGTGTCCCCTCGGTCCTCTTGCGGCGGAGCCCTGGCCCGCTGGCTCTCCTACACCCGCGTCACTGACACCTGCGTTGTGAGGAGTGTCCACACCAGAGCGTGTGGACGTTCCGCACCAGGTCCCCTGAGAAGAGGAAGCAGCAGAGCTGCAGCCCTCGTTGAGCGTGACGTGTTCCTCTGCTGGCTGCTGCTGCTGGACGGGCTCCCTGCAGAGTCAGAAAAGTGTGTCACCAAACAGAGAACTAGCTGTGGCTTCACACCGCCCAGCGAAGGCCAGGCCAGGCGGTAGCTGAGACTCTTCTGCACACGCCCCTGGGCTTGAGGTTTTGCACACACTCTACGTTCTCCAAATGCGTAAGTGCCACGGGCCCCACCGCTAGCTGCCAGTGGCTTCGGACACTGCACAGGCCACAGCACGAACCCCACTTGTCCTGAAAGACACTGCCCAGCAGGCCCCTGTCATCAGCTTCCTGTGGAAGGAGATGTGGCCAGAGCTTTGGCCATGCAATGACCCCTGGGTGGCAGCAGGTGGCTCAGAAGGACCTGGAAGGCTGGGGACAAGGAGGCTGGACAGGAGTGCAGATGGTGGGGAGGGTGGCCCCGTCTGCTCATCCTGGCTGGGCCTCCTGTGGGCCCTGGGGAGAACACGGCTGGGAAGCCGCCTGCTCTGCCAGCGACGGGCAGTGGCCTCCCTCCTGCTGCCCCAAGCTTGGGCACTGAGAGCACTGGCAGAGTGGCGTGGTGGGGGATGGAGGAGGAGCAGGGGCCTCTCACCTGGTGCCCAACCTGTGGGCAGCAGAGCCACTCCTGGCCTTCCCTGGCATCGCCCTGTTGCCGCCTGAAGCGATGGCCGCTTGGAGCAATGGAGCCGCAGGAAGAAGTTCAGAGGCGAACTGGAGACAAACAGCTTTTTATTCTGATAACTTTTCTCTCTGGCTCTAACAACAACTAACACGCGCTACACACACCACCAAAATGGCGCTGACCCAATCAGCAATCTCGGCCAAGTCACTCGAGATCCTGGGCCAAGTCCCGCGAGATCCCGGGCCAAGTCCCGTGAGACTACGGAAGGCAGCAATGCCCAAAACTCCATGGCCCATAGTCAACCGCAATTTAAGCCATCTCCCCAAACAGGGCTCCTGCATCGCCCCTCCTCGAGGAGACCACAGAGTGTCTTCACAGAGTGGAGGACCTGAGGCTCCACTGGACCCTTGCAGCCTGCAGGCCACGGGCCTTCGGGATAGCCAGCCTCCCAGCTTTTGGCCTGCCTCCCCGTCCAGCCTCCCCATCCACATGGCCGCCGCCACCTCGCTCTCAAGGGCTCTTGGAGAAGCCCATCTACCAGCACAGGACCCCACCTAGTGAGGCTCAGGTCAAGGGGCCTGCTCAGGTGACCAGGTGACTCCAGGACAGTGACCCAGGTCACCTGCCAGCCTGAGGGACGGAAAGGCTCCCCAGAGCCTCAGAGTGAGCTCAGGCGTTGGAACCACCCTGACGTACAGCGCGTCTGGGCCGAGAGGCGGGCGCCACCCAGGGCCAGCAACAGTGACCCCCGAGACAGCCAGCCTGGGCCCTGCAGGACGTCCTGACACACCCAGCAGCTCGTCACGCCAGGGGAGAGAAGCCCCGCCCCAAGACCACGGGCCTGACCCTGGAGGGGAAGCGCCCAGGATGGGGCCTGGGGAGCCACGAGCAGCCGACGGGACGGGAGAGGAGGTGGGGTGCGCTGCAGCCCCAGGTGGCCCCTGGAGTGAGGCGGACGGCGGCCAGGGGGCGACGGCTGCAGACCCTGAGGGCAGCCTGGCCACTGCACACTTTGCAGAGGAGACTCGCGCTCCGTGGTCCCGCCTTGATGGAAACGTAAATGGGACGGAGGAGAGGAGGAGCGCACAGACGCGTTGTGAGCCACGAACCCTCACCAGCTGGTGTGCGCCTGCGCCAGTGGGTGGCCCCGAGCTGTCCCTGTCCAGGACAAGCTGGCCCACAGCCTGGGTGGGGAGGCAGAGGGACCCTTCCCGCTCTGGCTCCCTGTGAGGCCCAGGGGAGGGGAGCCTCCCGGCCACAGCTCCACGTTCTGTAATGTCCCCATAGTGGGGCCACCTCACAGAGCCCAGGGAGGCCGCAGCAGCTGTGTGGGCCCCGTGGCCACAGGCCAGCCGGCAGGCCAGGGAGCCTCCTCTCCACTCTGGCCAGGGTTCTGCTGCAGGGGGGGCAGGCGTGCTCCCGGGCCTGCTGGTGCTCCCCCACCCGGGGTAACAGCAAATGGACCACCCCGCCCCGCCCCCGTCACAACCTGGCAGAGACCAGGAGCCCCCAGGGGAGGGTCTCAGCGACTCCACGGCAACGCCTGGCCCTGCGTTGGCGCGGTCGGGGCCGCCAGCGTGTGACGGAAGAGGGCGGTTGGGACCCCACGCCACACTGCGAGTTCAGGGCCCGCCGGCTCCGCGCCAGCACACGCGGAGTCCAGCTGCATCTAGCGGGCCCCAGGGATCTGGACAGAGTGCCCGCCTGCAGCTGGCATGGGTGCCCTGCCCGAGTGCCTCCACCTGGCCCCGTCCCCCGCGGGCAGTTCCCGAACACAGCCTCTGCAGCCCGAGTGTCCCTTCCGGAAGGCTGCGCTGGCTGGGGCCGCTCACCTCAAGAGAGGAAAGCGGGGTGCAGGAGGGCCTCCGGCCACGCCAGGCCCGCACAGGACGGGGCCGGGAAGGCAGCGGCGCCCAGCAGGCTCACCCCTCCGGGGCCGCCCTGCGCATGGCTGGCCGCCGGGGCCCACTGGCCGAGTGGCGGCAGGCACCCCTAAGACTCTCTGGCTTGCCGGCCCCCCCGCGCTGGCCTTGACCCCGGGGTCAGCTCCCACCCCAGCCCTCCGGGGCCTTCCTCGTGTGCGGGGCCGGGCGCTCAGCCAGGCAGGCCAAGGGTCCGCGGGCCGTGTCCCAGATGGAAGGGAAGGTGCTGGCGCTGGGTCTTGCAGAATGAACCGCGCAGCCAGGTGGGGACTGTCTCCCTCGTGTGTCACACACCACGGGCAAGACGACGGCAGGCCCTGGACGGGCAGCCCCGCTGCACCTGGCCGGGCTGAAGGCAGCTGCCCAGGAGACCGTGCTGAGAACTGGCATCCGGGTGGGGCTGAGCTGAGGGGCTCTGCTGGCAGAGGCAGAGCCAGGCCACCTCTGGGCAGGACAAGTGTCCCCCCCGGAACTCCACACTGCCCGCCACCCTGTCCAAAAGTCCACATCTTCTCGCCTGCAGAGGACTGTGGACATCCCCACTGGGGGAGCATCCTCTGCTGTCCCCGCCAAACGGCCTCTGGTCACATCACTGCCCACCCCACTCTCCACTCCCACTAAGGTCACTCCATTGGCCCTAGTGCTGCGTGCAGAGCAGCTGGGACACGGGACCCCCGGACAGGTCTTCGGTATAGAAACGCAAACTTGCCACCAGAGCTTCCCACCCCCGGGCAGCCCTGGACCCAGCCAAGGCTGCGCTTTGACCCTCTGCAGGGCTGGTCATTGCGGTCACCCCTGCCCCCCCACCACCCTCTACCCCTCTGCCCTGGCCACTGCCCAGCGCGCCTGCCCTGCCTGGAGCCTGGCACAGCCCCGTTCCCTCCTGCCTCCCTGCTGGGGAGGCCGTGGCCCTGTCTCCCTCCTCACTCCGACCTCTGACCCCAGGGGAGGTCGGGCCCCCCTTTCCCTACCACTGACTGCCACTCAGCCCATCTGGCCACGCCCACAGGGGGCTGGCCACTCTGGGTGGGAAACCCCAGGTCACCCTGTGTCCTCGGCGCGAGGCAGCGGCCGGCCAGCTCCGGGCTGGGCGTGAGTGGAGGCGCACGGAAGGCCGCCAGGCCGAGCCCTCCCCGGGAGCTCCCCGCCCGACGTGGCCAGCAGCACTCCCCAGGGGCCGCGCGCCCGGGCAGACTCTCAGGAATGCTTTGGCAGCACAAAGAATCCCGCTCAGACCCCAGCTGGACTTCCTACCTGAACGGATTGCACAGACCCTGGAAGGCGCCTTCATCCCGCGGCCTGGAGCACAGGCAGAGCAGGCCTGCCCCGGGCCGCGGGTGCTGGTCCTGGCCAGCACCGGTGCTGGCCTGTGAGCGGGCCTTCCTGAAGGCCCAGGCTGAGCCCTGGGCTCCTGGGGACACTCTCTGGGGAGCCTCCTGCCTCGGGCCTGGTCGGCACTTTGCTGGGAGCTATGGCGCCCTCGGCGCTCTGCCAGGAGTGGCCAGATGTGGGCCCGGCGAGGGCCACCTCCACCTGGTGGAGGACACCAAGTTCCCCCTCCTCCTGCGCCTTCCCCACGCCTCCAGCCTCGGCCCTCTCCAGCTCAGCCCCCCGGGGTTCTTCCGCAGGGAGCCAGGACTCCCTCTCCAGCCGCCCCGCACTACAAGGCCAGGCCTGAGGGGCGGGGGAGGCAGAGGAAGGGACCCTCTTGTCACAAGGTGGCCAGGATGGCTGAGTGGCGCAGGCGGCCCTGGAGTGGGACGCACGGCCGGCCGGCTCCTCCAGCCCTCTGTTCCTGGTGACCCAGGCACGCCTGTGACCCCCCACCCCCGACGCTGCCTAAGGGGCAGGAGCAGCGTCTGGCCGGGGCCAGCAAGCGCATGGCCTGGACACGGGAGGCCTCGACACCGAGCTGTGCCAGAGCCACGCGCAGCGGCTGGGCCTGGCGGCCACTGCCCCACACGCACCTCTGGCCCCAGGAGGATCCCGTCCTGAGCTCGGGCTGTGTGTGACGCGCCTTGGCCCACCACGGGGAGACGGGACCCCCGAAGGCAGGGAGACGGGAAGAGCAGCGTGGCCCAGGCTCCTCCGACAGGCAGCAGCGCGACCGAAGCTCTCCAGAAGGTCCCTCCAGGTCGCAGCAGGGTGGGCTGGGAGAGCCCTGCCCAGCCAGAGCGCCGGGGTGGACAGCGGTCAGGCAGAGACGCTCTTCACCTGCTGTCCCTGCCCAGCAGTTACATGGCCAGGTCCAGGCTAAATGCCCTTCACCCCGATCTCACAGATTCCTCCCTCGAACCCAGGGTGGCAAGTGCCACGTCACCAGGATTTGGTAAACAGAAGGCCCTGGAGGGTCACCGGATCCCCGGTGAGTCAGGATTTGAACCCAGGCCACCTGAATCCAGAGCAGCTTCCCCAGGGGCGCTGGTGAGGAAGGCGTGGCTCCGACCGGAGCAGAGCCCCTTCCTGCACAGCACGCGAGGACAGCCAGAGGCTCTGGGGAGAGGCGTCTGTCCTCAGCCTCCCCCCCTCCTGCATACTGGTGGGACCACGTCTGATTTGACTGCTGAGTGTGTCCCCACCAGGTGTCATGTGCTGGGAGCTTGGGCCTCAGTGCCGCGGTGTAGGAGTGGGATCTTTAAGAGGTGGGCTCACTGGGAGGTCACAAAGTCAACTGGGAGTGCCCAGGGGAAGGAGTGAGGGTTCCCCGTCTCTCTGGCTTCCTTTTTGGCAATGTAAGCTCTTCCTCTCACACCTGCTCCTGTCATCCACCATGAGGTCCTCACCAGAGCCAAGCTGATGCCACCAGCATATACTCAAATCTCCAGGACTGTGACCTACATAAGCCTTTTTATCTTTTTAAGTTAGCCTGCCTTGGGTATTTTATTATAGTAACAAAAACTGACTTATACATTGTATCATGGCTTTTATGCTTAAATGTATTTCAGTTATTTACAACTTCCATTGCCTCCCCCCATAAAAAAGGTCTGAGGGAATGCACCTTCCCTTCTGGTAGTATTTGGCATCAGTATCTACAACAAGTAGAGCCTCCTCACTGCTACAGATGAGGCTCTGAAGCTGTGAGTAAGAAAACCAGTCATGGACAATGAGGAACTGATTTGAGCATCTACCATATGCTGCTGGGTATTTTGCAGCATGAACCCAAACTGTGGGTTCAGTGGGTTGCCTTGTCTTATAAGAAGGACACAGGCTCCAGGAGGGAGCCTGAGTTTGGATTTGAACCCAAGTTGTGAGCTCCAAAGCCCAGGGTCTCCTCTCCACACCCCTGTTGACGCCTCCCACGGGAAGCTCTCACCTGGCCACGTCCTTTGGGAGGGCCGTGCCAGGGTGCGGTGGGCGCCTGTGGAGCCTTCAGTCCTCCCTGCCTGGGGGACCCTGCCCATCCAGAGCAGGCTCTCCACGCCGTGTCTGTTCCCTCTGTCCGTCACAGGCCCGGCAAGGACCAGGTGTTCAGAAATGACCTTGAAGCCCTTGAAGAATGGAGCGGGACGGGGCTGCAAGGGGTGGGGCCACTCCCCAGTGGGGAGGGCAGTGGGGAGGGCAGTGGGCTACAGCTCAGAACCCCCCTGCGGCCCAGAGGCTGGCCCGGCCGGCCGGCTGAGAGACTGCGCGTGCGAACAGGCCACGGCCAGGCTATAGGTAAACCCGGAGATCTGACCCCGCCTCGGGAGCCAGACCAGAAACCAGTCGTCACCTCCGGCCACAGCCCAGGAGGCCTCTTACCTGCAGCACCGGCCCAGGAGGCCGCGGTGGCCTCAGCCTCCAGGAAGCCAGCCCCTGACAACACCCTACAGCTGCCGCCAACGCCCAGGCCTCGACCGAGAACCGGCAGCTCCCGACCTGTGCACTATGTCCAGCCGAGGGGGCAGCGGAGACTGCTCCACACGCTTCCTGGGGCCCCAGGGCCGCTTCTGCTAGCCACGGCCTCCCCGCCACAGCCTCCACTGGGCCCTCGGCCCCTCCCTGTTCTCCACTGAGCTCCCCTGCCCTTTGCCTGCCTTGCGGTCAGTGCGAGTGGCGGTGGCGCCTGTCCTGCTCTGGTCGGCTCTGAGTGGACAGTTTCCCGTCCTCACTTGCTGGCCTTTGCCAAGGGCACTCTCTGAGGCCCCTGGGCTTAGGGCTCAGTCAGCAGCGTCTGCCATGGCCACAGGCGGGGGGTCAGAGCAGAGACCGAGGACCTGGCCCTGCTCACAGCCCTTGCAGCTGCGCCACCAGCTGCAGCCTGAGCCGCGCCCCTCGGCCTCCGCACCCAGCGACAGGCAGCGGGGCAGGTGGGCGTCGAGCGAGAGGACAGCCCAGGGCGGGGCCGTGTCTGCTCTCGCCCCTACTCACACTGGGGTGAAGGAGAGGCGTTGGGAGGGCAGCAGTAGATGTCCCTGAGTCTGTCCTCCAGCCGTGGGTCAACAGAACAGACGGGAGCCCCTGCTAGAGTCCCCTCGGGCAGTGCTGCCCAGCAAGGAGCCGACCCTCAGCTGCAGTCGGTGAAAACCGGGACGTCTCCAGGGCCCTGGCGGCCAGGCGGGCTCAAGAGCCATTCCTGGCCGTGGAAGGAGGGAGGAAGTGCTGGGAATCACTTCCGGGTCGACCATGTCCCTTGGGCACCTGACCGCCAAGCTCCTCTGTAAGGAGCGCTCGGGGAAGCCCTGGGCCGAGCCGAGGGAGGGAGCGGGAGGAGGACTTCCTACGCAGGGGCGGCCGCTCCGGCTCTGCCTGAGCAAGGCGCCTGAGCCAGCCTGACCAGGGGCTCACCGCAGGTGGCCTTCGAGGATCTCAAGGACGGAGCCACCCAGGCAAGAAGAGCCGCCTGCACCCTGTCTGCTGAAAGTAATGGGAAAGTCCCTGCGTTTATTGCCCCGGGAAACGGGTGCCCCATTCCACTGTGGGTGGAGGTGGAGCAGGTGGCTCTTCCAAAAGTCACTCGTCACTGTATGACATTGCAGGAAGCCAGGCGCGGTGGCGCATGCCTGTAATCCCAGCACTTGGGAGGCTGAGGCAGGAGGATCGCGAGTTCACAGCCAGCCTCAGCAATGGCGAGGCACTTAGCAACTCAGTGAGACCCTGTCTCTAATAAAGTACAAAAGAGGGCTGAGGATGTGGCCCAGTGGTCGAGTGCCCCTGAGTGCAGTCCCCGGTACCAAAAAAAAAAAAAAAAGAAAAGAAAATGCAGGAAAAGGCCTTCCACGGGGATTGGTAGTTCTGGGGGCTGAACCCAGGAGCACTACCACTGAGCTACACCCCAGCCTTTTTTATTTTTTGAGACTTGTTAAGTTGCTGAGGCTGGCCTCGAACTTACGATCCTTCTGCCTCAGCCTCCTTAGCGGCTGGGATTACGCGGGTGCAACTCCACACCCCAGCAGAAGCGTTCTTTGTCTTGATGAAACAAGGGACCCTGCTCCACGTCCCGGGGTGCGCCGTGCTCTTCGCGGCAGAGCAGGCGTCTGGCCTGGAGGCGGTTCACGAGAACAGTGGGGACGCCTAACTCAGCCCCCTCCCTGCCGAGGGCAGATCCACACGGGAGGAGCCTGAGCCCAGGTCCGGCATGCCCCGCTGCCCTCCAGCCTCGTCCCCACACCTGGGTGAGGAAGGACAGAGCTAATGACCAGGACCTGGAGGTGGCCTGCCACCGCGGACCGTGCACCAGCATGCTCAGGCACAGGGCCGCGGGCCAGTGAGGGAGCCAGGCCCGCAGGACCCCAGGCTCAGCGTCCCCTCCCTGCCAGCCACGGGAGGCAGGGCTGAGACCCTGCTCCCAGCCCGGACAGGAACCGCAGCCCTGGACCTGCCCAGCTGGGAGAGCCGCAGCCTGCCCACCACCGCAGACGTGGCCCCAGGCGTCCCGAGCGGTGCCCGCTAGAGCCAGGGGCCCGTGGAGGTCACCACCTGTCCCTGTCTGGCTGGGTGTCCACGAAGGGCTGACTGACCGTCAGACCAGGGTCACGCGTCCTCCCCGTAAACCTGGCTGGACTGTCTGAAAGGCCCGTAGTGGGCACACGAGCTCTCGGGGAGAAAGATCCGCGGGTGATGGGCTGGCCGAGAGGCGGTCACTGAAGGACTGCGAGGTGGCCGGGCCAGCCTGGCTCTGGCACCCAGCCAGGGAAGCTCTCCGAGGCCAGGTGGGCCACCTCAGTGACCTTCACAGTGTGCTCAACGGCACTCACACAGGCTTGGCTGCGGCCTCCACCCTGTCCAGGCCACCCAAGCTCACGGCCGCCCTGAGCTCTCCGGAGCCGCCCTGGCCCAGGGAAAGGGCAGGAGGCCCTGAGCAGGCACCTGGCACCACGGCAGCTGGCAACAGTTGGAAAAGCTCAGCCTCACCTCGAAGTAGCTATGAGAGCTGGACAGGCCCGTCCCCCAGGGCCCCTGCCCACGTCCTTCCAGCACCAAGATGGAGCCGACGCCTCTGCGGTCCCGCCCAGCCCCAGGAACCCTGTGATCTCATGGGCCGGGGTGGTCATCCCTGGATAAACCCTGCGGCCCGGCACCACGGCTGGGAATCGGGCTCCAGCGCCGAGGCGCTCGGCGGAGACGTGAGGAGCACGCCCGCCGAGCCAGGCAGGCCTCGGCCCTGCTGAAGGCGCCCTGGCCTTACATGGAAACTCCACGTCTGTAGGCCCCCCCTGGGCATCTGGGCCTCCTTAGGCTCGGGGCCTGGGCTGGACGGAGTGTGACACAGTCGCAGGCCAGCCAACACTCATTCCTGCAGCGACGCCATGCCTCCTGGCTTCGAGGTGCTAAGGCTGGGGCCAGACGCTGGTGTGGTCTCCACTGCCCTGAGAGGCAGTCCCACCTGTGACACCGCAGGCCCTGCCCCGGCCAAGCAGGACCCCGGCGAGGCAGGACAGCACAGGACCCGGGCCTGGCGCGGCCTAGATCCAAGTCGGCTTATACGAGCATAACCCTGAACGCGCCCCTCAGCCCCGTGAGTCCAGCGTCCTCCGTGGTCAGGAGCTTGGAAGGACTTCCCTGGGTGCTCATGGCAAAGGCAATCTCACCCAAGATGCAGGGAGGCCCCAAGAGCTGGAGGCTGGCATCTGGGAGCGGCCGTGAGCCAGCAGAGGGTATGAGGGGTGGGTAGATAGCCTGCCCCTTCCCCCCGCTGTCCATCTCCAGGTGTAGGCGTGCGCCATCATCCTGAGGTCCCAGTGACAGAGCCCCGACCATCCACCTGCTTCATAGCATGCCCTGCCCTGGATTCGTCCTCCACATACCTACAGAGCTTCCCGGGGCCACCTCCTCACTCCCACTCGCTCCTGAGTCTCAGAGTCCGACCCTGCTACTGAGGGAGCCCACCCGAGTGCACCGCCCAGCTCTCAACTTCTCTCCAGTTTGTATGGGGGGCGTGGCGCAGGGCCCAGGCCAGACTCGGGCCCAGCTGGTGGAGGCTCCACTGTCCCTCCCTGGGTCTTCCCAAGGTCACCCTGGGCACCAACATCCACCCAACATGCAGTAGGTGAAGGAAGATGGGGGTCGTGCAGGGGGGGGTCGTGCGAGAGGGGTCGTGCGAGGGTCTGACTGCAGACAGCAAGTGGCGTGTGTGCAGGAGCCCTGTTTGGGGAGATGGCTAAGATTGCGGTTGACTACGGGCCATGGAGATATTTGGCTGTTGCCGCCTTCCGTAGTCTCACGGGACTTGGCCGGGATCTCAAGTGACTTGAGCGAGATTGCTGATCGGGTCAGCGCCATTTTTTGGTGGTGTGTGGTGCGTGTTAGTTGTTGTTAGAGCCAGAGAGAAAAGTTATCAGAATAAAAAGCTGTTTGTTTCCAGTTCGCCTCTGAACTTCTTCCCTCAGCTTCGTTGCTCCAAGCGGCCATCGCTTCAGGCGGCAACACGCGTGGGCTCCGGCCAGCGCAGACCTGGGCCGCGGGCTCCACTCAGAGCAAAGGGGGCCTTGGGAAACTGGTCGCTGTCCCCGCAGTGACTCGATAGGTGGCTGGCCACGTCTCCCCTGGGGCTGTGATGGCAGTAGCCAGGACACGGATCAGTGGTGACATCTCCCCAGAGATAAGCAGCACCCTGGGTGTTGGGTCCCCTTGTTCTGTGAGGTGGCCCCACGTGTTCATCCCTGGGGACGCGTGGCCTCGAGGGCTGTTGAACTCCTCCTGCTTCCTGTGCTCCCGTATCTCAGGACCCTGCGGGTCACTGCTGTGACCTGACCACAGGGCCAAGCACCAATCCACTTCCCTGCTGGTGGACCGTGGGAGGCTGGCCGGGGCTCTGGGGCCTCAGTGCTGGGAGCCTGTCTATGACCGCTCTCGGGCACGGGTGAGTGTCCCCCGGAGAGGTGCCGCCGAGCCTCAGCGGGGACCCGTTCAGCATGCAGTGTTGGCGCTGACTGCGGGGCCCGGGTTCCCCGCCTCGCAGAGCCCTGGGAGTCCACCCGCTGGTGCCAGGCCTGCCCAGCCAGGCACGAGGGTGGAGCGCCACCAGGACACTGCCCTTGCCTGTCCCGGGCAGGCCTGGCTCTGGGGGTGAGCCGGGCTGTACCCCACGAGCCCAAGGCCAGCCCTGCAGGGCCCAGGCTGTACCCCTCTCCGAGTCCTCAACCCAGATCCAGCCCTGCAGGGCCCAGGCAGCGTGCTCCTCTCCACGTCCTCCTCACACCCAGATCAGACCCAGCCCTGCAGGGCCCAGGCAGCGTGCTCCTCTCCACGTCCTCCTCACACCCAGATCAGACCCAGCCCTGCAGGGCCCAGGCAGCGTGCTCCTCTCCACGTCCTCCTCCTCAGACCCAGCCCAGGGCCCAGGCAGCGTGCACGTCCTCCTCACTCACACCCAGATCAGACCAGCCCTGCAGGGCCCAGGCAGCGTGCTCCTCTCCACGTCCTCCTCACACCCAGATCAGACCCAGCCCTGCAGGGCCCAGGCAGCGTGCTCCTCTCCACGTCCTCCTCACACCCAGATCAGACCCAGCCAGGCAGGGCCCAGGCAGCGTGCTCCTCTCCACGTCCTCCTCACACCCAGATCAGAGGGGCCCCTCTCCACGTCCTCCTCACACCCAGATCAGACCCAGCCAGGCCAGCCCGATCTCAAGGGGCCCTGAGGAGGGAGGCATGAGCTCGCAGAGACTTGACTTGTCCCTCCTTGACCTGCAGAAGTCGATGTTGAGACCCTGCTGCCCCCTCACCTCCTACAGAGAGGACACAGCCGGGCTGGGCTCCTGTGGGTGGGCACTGCCCGTGCTCAGGGGCACCTGTCCCCCACGGGCCCGCAGGAGCAGCGGTCTCAGCCCAGTGGGTGAAACTCACCTGCCTGCCAGGTCATGTGACTGTGGCACTCCGCGGTCCCCTTGGTACCCTCCTCCCCTGTCCCTGTCCTCCTGTGCTCAGGCGGGGCCGTTAGTCCAAGGAATGCGAGCAGGCCCCGGGTTCTCCAGCTCTTGCTGGCTAACTCGGCCATGCCTCTTCCCGCCTCTGGGCCTCCGTTTCCCTCCTCTGAGAGAGGGAGGGAGTCTGGGGTCTCTGGAGCCCCCCGGGCCTAACTGGCCACACGCCTGTGTGAGCCCCGTGTCAACCTCAGGTGGAACGGAGGACCTTGCCCCGTGGAGCCCGCTGTTCCGCTGGGAGGCTGATGTCCAAGCCTCCTGTTTTATTCTAGACCCATCCGTCTGCCAAGGGGAAGGCCATAGCCTTCTGTCCTGGGGGGAGGCCTGGAGGTGTCCCCGTCACCTCAGGGAGAGCTGTGATGACCAGGAAACGTCCAACACGTCAGGGGAACGTCGTTCCAGGGTGGTCAGGGCAGGAGGAGGAGCAGGCGGGGCCTGTGGCACATCAGGGCCAAAATCCCAGGGCTCAAAGCAGGAGAGCCGCGGGCCATGGTGGTCGATGCCTTTGCCATCCCCCCACCCCAAAGGAGCCAGGAGGGGGAACACCGCAGCTGGAGCCCGCGAGCTGGGAGCTGTACACCAGAGGCCTGCAGCAGGAGCCCAGGACCTAGCAGGCAGCTGGCCTTTGCCAGGACTGGGTGGGCAGAAAGGCAGAACCCAGCACCATCTGTCCATCGTCTGGCCACGGTCACCAGCCAGCACCAGCTTCATCTGTGAAGGGCAGAAATCACACCAGAGACCACCGTGCAGCCAGGAGATTCATTCACCAGCCTTTATGGCTGGTGGAAGGTAGAAGAAGTATGGGGAGAGGAGTCAGGGAGAGGGGAGTGTGCAAGCTCTGGACGGAGGGTGGTGCTTGGTCATGCCGGCTGAGGTCTCTGGAGCTGTTGGCTGGGGCAGCTGCCGTCGGGCTGGAGACGGTGAGTCTGGAGCTGTTGCAGCAGCTGCTTCCTCTCAGCAGGGAGGAGCTGTTGTGTCTGAGCTCTGGGCAGGCAGGAGCTTTAAGTAGGGATTTCTGGTGGGGGGATACCAGAGTGACCTTTAACGCTATTGGCTTTTTTCCCAGGGAACAGGGCAACCTTTAAGCTGATTGGCTCCTGCCCAGGGAAAATGAAACCAGGTTGCTTCTCATGGAAGTTTCCATGGGGGAGGAGGCCCATTGGCCCAAGCCTATCTGTCAATCTGGAGCCCAAGGAACGGGACCCTGGAGACCAGCTTCCCAGGCCACAGAGTGGGGGCGGGGGGGTCTGAGCACCCACAGGGGCACGAGTTCAGAAGCTGCGTCCCCCCTTTTGGGCAGAGTTCCAGGCGGCTGGTCACTCACCTGGAATCCATGCCCTTGGTGACCACTCCCTGAGTCTGGGCAGAATCAGCCAACAGACCACGGAGAAGGGGGGTGTCCCTCTGTGGCTACGTTACACGAGACCATGACAGCCACCTCCCTGAACACGGCCCCCGGCTGGCGTGGATGAAGCCAGCTGCCATTCTGGGAGCCCCGGTGGTCATGAACTGATGAGACCCAGCTAGCGGCCTGCAGGAAACGGAGGCCCTTGATCCTACCCCCACGAGGAGCTGAGTTCTGCCGACAGTCAGCTTGGGGGTCAGTCCTTCCCGGCCCCGCTGGGTCTGCGTGGCAACACGGGCAGCAGCCCCTAACTGATACGCGACGTGGTACCTGCAGGGTTGAGCTGTCGAAACAGGAGCCGGCTGAGTACCCTCTGCGAGAGGGGCGCAGGACCAGGGTGCCCAGGTTTCAGAGTTGTCCAGATTGGGGGAAATTGTCACAGACGTTACCCGCTGAGTGTCCCTAATGGAAAAATCTAAAATGTGCTGAAATCTGAACTTCTTTGAGCCTCACTCAGACTGCTGCTCAGAAAGTTCCCAACTTCAGAGCATCTCCGACTCGGGGCTTTGGGATCAGGGATGTTCAGTGACCTGGACGTGTGATGGTGGCTTCAGCACCAGGCGGGGGGGCAGAGGCTGGGAGGGTCCCGGGGAGGGGGTGGAGTACCCGAGCTTCCCCACTGCGGGTGCAGGAGGGAGCGAGGAGCGCGGTGCGGGGAATGAGGAAGGGGGTCCTCGCCGCACAGGGGAGGACGCTCAGGGCCTCCCTCTGCCCCCGCGGGGTGCTCTCTGGCTTCTCGCTGCGGGAGGCAGAGACGTCGAAGGCACGGCTGTGCGGCCAAAAGGAACCAGAACTTGATTTTGAAACTCCTCTGCCTGTCGGGTGGCAGGCGGTGCTGGCGTGGCCACAAGCAGGCGCCCAGGACAGCACAGCCCAGGAAAAGGCGCCAGCGTGCCTGGCCACCCTGTGGCTGGAAAGGCCCGGTCAGAGAGCGTGCCTGCCTCGCGGCTCAAGGGAGCTGGGGCGCTGTCCCGTGGCCTCCTCAGCGGAGCCCACGCTGGGGAAGAGCTTGCAGCAGGAAGAGCCCCACAGCCAGCTGCTGCAGCGGTGTGAGCCCACGGCGGGCAGAAACGCCTCTGAGAAAGATCTCAGCAACAACACGGCCCGCTGGAGGGAGGGTCGAGAGGACACACAGGAGCCACGAGACAGCAGGCTGGCAAGCCCCTGGCGGCCCAGGAGCACGGAGGGGAAAGGACAGCTGACTCCGTGCCCAGAGCCCAGAGCCAAGGGCCAGGGGCCAGGGGCGATCATTCCCGGGACTGCCAGGTACGGGGGGCACTCCCCTGCCCAGGCGGATCTCACAGCTACTGTGGACCAGTGGCCCTCCATGGCCCGCAGTGTCCCTGTGCAGGAGCCCTGTTTGGGGATTGACTTGAATTACGGTTGACTATGAGCCGTGGAGATTTGGCCTTTGTCGCCACCCGTAGTCTCACGGGATTGTTGCGGGATCTCGAGTGACTTGGCCGAAATTGCTGATCGGGTCAGCGCCATTTTAGGGTGTGTTTGGCGTGAGTTAGTTGTTGTTAGAACCAGAGAGAAAAGTTATCAGAATAAAAAGCTGTTTGTGTCCAGTTTGCTTCTGAAGTTCTTCCCGCGGCTCCGTTGCTCCAGGCGCTTCAGGCGGCTACAGGTGGCGGCCCGTACGGGGAACTTCGGAGCGGACAGGTAAGAACTGAAAGGTCTCTAAAGATGGGTTCGAATATAACTGAATCCCAAGTGATAGAGGCTATGCAAAGACTCCTTGATATACCTGACTCTGTTCTCAGTGAGGAGTATATAGACAAAAGTGAAAGTGATCAAAAAAGTGTAGATTCCACTGGGCCAACTGAGAGACCAGTAAAGAGAGTATTAGAAGAGACCCAAAAATGACAAAAATCCAAGCTATTAAAGCTATTCGGGAGTTATTGGCGAAAGCTGAAGGATACTTGCTCTCACTGGAACCTGGGCCTCAGGATATTGCTGTCAGTGAAATTAGCAGTGGTGAGGAATCTAGTAAAAGTGATCCTGAGAAAATGAGGAAAAAGAAACTTAAAAAGACCGAGAAAAAGGTCCGTCAGGCAGAGGAGTCACTTGTGTCCTCTACTCCCCCATGGGTGGAATCCATTACAGAAAATATGAAGGGTATTACTAGGCATTTGCATACCCTAGAAACAGAAATAAAAAGTCTTTCTGATCGCTTATGCGCTCTCGAGGACAACTCACAGATACATTGGGAACCGCCAGCATTTGAAAAGAAAAAATGGACAGAGTGTCCATCAGTCAGTAGATTTCAAAACAATAAAAAATCTCAAAGAGGCAGTAATGACTTATGGGCCCCAAGCTCCTTTCACGTTGAGTATGCTGGAGTCCCTTAACACCTTTAGCTTAACCCCCTCAGACTGGAAAAGTCTATGTAAAGCAACATTAAGCGGGGGGCAATTCTTGGTTTGGCGATCGCAATTCCAAGAACTTTGTATAGAAACGGCTAAAAGAAACGCGGCTGCAGGGTTTGAAAACTATAATATAGACATGCTCACAGGAGAAGGGCAATTCGCAGACTTACAGGCTCAAACAGATTATGACCCAGATGTATATGCTCAGATAAATGCAGCTGCCTTAGAGGCATGGAAAACTGTACAAGGACCTGGGGATCTACAAGGTAGCTTGTCAAAAGTGATTCAAGGACCTAATGAGCCGTATGCCGACTTTGCTGATTGACTTTTGAGAACTGCAGGTAGTGTGTTTGCAGATGTTGACCAAGCTATGCCATTAGTTGTTCAATTAGCTTATGAAAATGCAAATAAATGGTGCCAAGCAGCCATCAGGCCATGGAGAACTAAAAAGGATCTTTCCGTATATATACAACTATGTAAAGATATAAATGGCGCCTTTGTCACAGGAAATGTGATTGCAGCCTCAATGAGAGGTGCTTCCTCTCTAAATTTCACAAAGGCTAAACGTAG